>JAXQQM020082957.1:0-19940 GCA_034641835.2 Pinus albicaulis | reverse complement strand
ACTGGAATCACCGAAGGGTAGCTGAATGTTTCTCACGCAATCCACAACTTGGCACGGGCATACAAGATTTCACACGACACCTTAGGTCTTCTACTCGCTTTACAGTCCCTACCTGAGCGATCTTGAAACAAATTGTCCTCAGACAGGCGGCCCAACAGGCTTCAGTATTAATTCAAATAAAGTGTTACATACCAAATGATGCCTCAGAGTAGAGCCTTTCAGTCTCTAATCTGTTAAAGCATGAGCATACAAACACACTTTCTCACACAAACACACACACACATACACTCACACAAGTCCTCCTCTATCTTACTGACTCACTCACTTATATAACCTAAAAAGCATATGAGAATTATTGAGGGTCCTATATGATATTACTATTCCAGACGGTGTCTGCTCAATATTCTCGAGTACAATAATTAAAAGAAAACGCACTACCAAGGTCCTTTCGGACTTCGGTCACTATCAAAATCTTGATCAAAATCCTCTTCTGACAAGGATGAGGGAAGCTTTTGATTCAACCATGATTGATTTAACCATTCCAATTATTCTGATTCCCATGCGTGGTTCGGCAATTCTTGAGCATATTGGTACAAATCTACAAAAATGGTTGCTTTATCCTCGGATACCTTCTCTTTTCCTTTTGTTGTAGCTGCTTTTTCTTTTGTTGAGACTGTAGAAGATTCTCCTTTTAGTGGTGCCTTTGATGATTGTCCTATATCAAACTTTATTGTGTCGGTTGTAACATAGAGATTCTTCTGTGGAAAGAGATATTTATCATTAGATTTCTGCCACCTGTTAACAAAAGCCATTGGATCTATCTCTATGTCTAGAAAGGAATATTTTTTACTTTTACGGAACTCAGGCATTGATTGAACTGCCATCTCAAGTCCATCTAATAATTCCCATTTGAAAATCTGGAACATACTGACAAAGCGTTCAATGGCGCATTGGATCCAAAACTTGCAGTTATGATTGATATCTGCCCTTTGTTGCCATCCTAATTCAAAAATCATGGATGAACATACTTTTGTTGATAATAATAAACTTATCAGGCAGCCAACATCATCACTCCATTTTCCTCCAAAAATACTAATAGTAATTAGTGCCTTTTGATTAATCAGCAATTTAATTACTTTATGCCTTCCTTGGAGTTCTTCTAAAGTTCTGATCATAGACAATTTTTCAGGCAACTTAAGGTGATGAAATTCCTTAAGCCAAAGAGTAAGCTTCTTGACTTCATCAGGATTGTCAGCTAACACAGATTCATCAATCCTGTCAGGTCCATAAATTTGTGCAAAAGGATTTGGGACAATAGGATTTATGAATTCTAAACTTTGATAATCACAGGGCGTTGAGAAAGTTCTCAAATACTGCAATGTTCTTTCAACACATTGAGAAGCTCTCGTTTGTGGTTTCTTTCTGCAACAACCATTCTTTATTTCCCAATCAGAAAATGGTTCAAAAAGTTCCTACTGTGGGAATGAATCTGTACCTGCAAAATTTTCATCATTTCTTTGAATAAATGCGGCTTCAATTTCTTCCAAAAGATCAAGAATTATCAAGAACCTTAAAAACCTTTCCACTTTTTCAATCATATTTATTTCATCCAGATCCAACATTTTAGCAGAGGTATAAATAGCAAATGAAAAATCTACACCGCCAATTATCTAATAATAATTCAAAGTTTTCAATACTTTGATCATGTATTTAGTGTATTCTCTGGATCAGTAATCATCAAGAGTTTTAAAATAAATCTTTACCTTCATATTGGGTAGAGGATATACTTTTACCAATTCTTCGTCTAAGCCCAATAAAATTCCTACATTTTTTGACTACCAGGCTTGACACCTTTGTAACCATTGATTTCTTCTGATTCTCAGCCCAACAATTTTCTTGATTTCTTCTACCAAATCACCTAGGACCAATTCAAGAATCTCGAATCTTTTTACAAATTTTTCAAAATTATCATCTTCATGGGTCTTACCAGGGAGAGCAAATAGATCAGTTCTTTTGTTAAAGCAAAGATGAGTATGAGCTTTGTTCATGTCTCTGGTAAGAGAATCAGCTAAATAATTTGAAATACCTGGAACCCATTCAACATCAAAATCATACATTTGGAACCAAATCTGCCATGCTAACAACCTTCCTCTTGCTAGCTGTCTTGATATTTTTGCTGATAAGAAATACTTGAAATTCATTGAATATGTTCTTATCAAGAACTTAGCAGGGGCTAAATATAACTCAAATTTTTGTATGCCATTGAAAATGGCGAGAGTTTCCTTTTCAGCTGTAAAATAATTTTTCTGATGAGGCAAAAATTCTCTGGATGCATAGGCACATAAAATTTCTTCTCCTGTGTCCTCCTTTCTTTCAAAAAGGACGGTTGCCCAGAAAGAGTCTAATGCATCAGTTTGAAGGATTAGAAATCCATTACCTGGTGGTTTGAGCTGGGGGAGTTGTTTGCATTCAGTCTTTAACAATTTAACTACTGAAGTGGCTTCTGGTGACCATCCAGAATTCAAATGTTGTCTGATTGGAGCAGTTTTTTCTGACAGTCTAGGAATATATTTATGAACATAGTTTAGTACTCCTAGAAATCGCTGAATCATTTTAGTATCTTTTAGCTCATCAGGAAATTCAGAGAGCTTGGTCAGAACATGAGGCTGCATCTGAATTTTACCATTTACAACATGAATACCTAAAAAATCAATACTATCTTGAAACAGAAGCATTTTCTTTTCAGATAGAACAATACCGTGCTTACGTGCTTCTTCAAGAAATATCTTCAAATGCTTCATATGGGACTCGAGATGCTGACTGTGAATCAGGATGTCATCAATATATACAACAATAAAATCATATTTACCAAAAATATAGTCCATTCGCCTTTTAAAGAAAGCTGGAGCATTCTTCAGACCAAATGGTACTACTTTCCATTGGTAAAATTGGCAGGGCATGTGAAAGCAGTTTTGTGTCGATCTTCTTCTTTTATCTGTATCTAGTAATAACCAGATTTCATATCGAACTTGCTAAAAATCTTGTTATTCTGGATCTTTTGCATGATTGTTTCCTGGCGGGGCAAAGGATATTTAAAGCTCTTCGTGATTGGATTTAATGGCTTATAATTTATTACCATTCGAGCTTTACCTCTAACTATCTCAGAATGATTTCGAACCAGGAAAGTAGAACAGGAATAATGAGAAGAACTGGTTCAATCAACTGTAAACTTAGTAGTTCTTCAATCTTCTTTTTAATTTCCTTCTCATTAGTTGGGGTGCAGGGTATAAGTTTTCCTTTAACCCCATTGTCATGAAGAGTAACTATCTCTTGCTGGGGACTCTCCACACTCCAAAATGCTTAAGGATTATCAGAACAAATTTTTAACAATTCATCATAGATAGCCATTTGTTCAAGAGACCAATCAGGATTTCTATTTTCTTTCTATTTAGTTTTTGTTTGAATCCCGTCTTCATAAATCTGCAACACTTCTTGCCAATTATTAGAATCATTCTGGGGCCTTCTTGCACCTGCTTTCTTCTGGCTATTTTCTTTTCTAGCCTCTGAATTAGCCATAGTTAACCTTGGAACTGAAATTTCCTTTTTCTTAATATTCAATATAACTTTATCTTCACTGATTGTTACTGGAAAAATAGAATTGATGAAAGGAATTCCAAGAAACAAGCTTGCAGATGTATCATAATGTTGTATTACAGAGATTTTTACAATACTCCCCCCAATTTTTAAAGAAACATTGTCAACATAGTGGGTGAGATTAAGCTCCCATCATAACAAGGATTTCTTTTGTGAAATTTCAAATATAAATTGTTTGGTTGATTGGATTCCAAATCAATGATATCCTAATAGTAAATAGGACTCATGTGATATAAAATATCATGAATAGTGATAGTCAACATAGCACATGATGCTCTTACACCTTCCAAGGTAATCTTCTCAAATGTTTCCTCACTTCCTAACCATGAACTTCTTCTCCACTAGTAAAACGACTATCCATTTTTCAATATGTTTCATTTGTTGAAAAGAATCAATGTGAAGCTTAACAAGGCATGAATCATAGTTATCATGGATTGAAGAAAAATATAGTGTTCCTTGAAACTAAGGGAATCTTCAAGACCTAATCATCAAAATCAGAACTCTTAGGATATTTTCCATCATTGATGGGAACTTGTGTATACTCTATAGAAAATCCTTCAAGCTCCAATCCTTTGAGCACCTACAAATAATTCTAAACTACTTTTGAGTTCATTTTTTCCCAAGCATCATATATTTGGCCATCATCAACCCCATGAATGATCATTATAGCACCTCCATAGTGTTCTACTTGCCAAAAAATATTTTCTTAAGTTGAGACTCTATCAAATCATGTTTACAAATCATGACATTACCATACTCTCTGTTATCACCAAACTGGAACTCATTGGGTTGTTCAACAGTCAATTTGAAGTAAATATTTCAAACCACTTAGGGTTGGAAGTTATCCCTTCCAACCAGAGATAACTCTCTCAAGAAAAGGTATGATATTCAATAAACAAGCTTATAACGAAGATGACTAACTCTTAAATGTATTTTAGATGATTTTTTTGCAGGTGGAAGATGAGTGAGGGCTACCACTGGGCATGGAGTCAGCATGGAAACTTAATTACAAATAAGTATCATTTATGGAAATTGAGGCACATGAGCTCTTATAAAATAATTATGACAACAAACATAATACATAAAGGAAGTTGGAGCATAAGATTTATGAATTCCAAGTAATTATGTATGAGCAAGTTGAATTAACATTCAAAAGATAAATGACACAAACACATAAAAGCTTAATCAGAATCTCAGGTCTGAACAAAAGGCTTCTGCAACTATCTATTAACTGAGTGAAAAATAGATTACAATAGTAGCTTTGGCCATTACATCCATCAACCCTCTCTAACTCTAAAACTTGTCTATTTATAGAGTGAAATCTCATTTACATAGTTCTGCCACCTGGGCTAGACTCTCAAACTTGATCTAGAAATCTAATCCAAAAAGGATTCCATTGCATTGAGAAAAAATAGAGATAATTCTGTTTGAAAGAGTTTGTAGTCTAAAAGGACTCTATCTCTATTAACTGCATCAACAAGAACTTTAATGACCCATGCTAATGATGGCTATCGAACTAAACAACCTTGTTTAGGTCAAAAACAACCATGTTCGATGGCAAACTGCCATACTGGATTTTAGGTCCTGATATACCGAATTTGATGATGAGTTGTCCATTGCTGAGGTGGCAAAAGTGATGTGATGTCAGCCATGTCAACCTTATGAAGTGTATTACTGAGTTGTATTCATCAAGAGATGTCCCCATGATACTTCACAATCTCTTTTGATGACTCACCTCTTTCCTGAAATGTATTAAATGCCTCAAAAAGACCAAAACTTTAGCACCCTGGAAAAACATAGTATTTAGGCAAGTTTGTAGCATAGTTTTCATAATGCCGTCTTCTGCAACTTTTCTGACTTTTCTGCCTGTGAGAGGGTATTCATTGGTTATAATAAGGTAAACACATGCCTTCATTTTCCCCTGACATGAGATTTTTGCCTCAAAAAATTCTACAATGAGTTCGTAGCGAAAACTCAACTTTAAGCTCGGAGCTCACTACGAACTTGCCTAATTTCACCAGATTTTACAATTTTTCTCCTTAACTCAAAAAATATGCTTACAACCCTGTAAATGACTTGATATGATATCCTAAGAAAAAAAATGGTCAGAAAGGTGTGTCTTACCATATTTTAAGGAGCAATAGGGTCATCTTCCACCACAATCATCTTTAAACCCTTTTTCTTCAACTTTGCTTGCACCATCTCCATTTGTACTTCCAATTCTCTGATTTGGCTTTGTAGCTTCCTTCTTTCTGATTGCAACCACCTGTTCCTCATGAAGATATGTTTCATCATCCTGTGCAGAGGCAGTGTCCTCTTCAACATATTCCTTGACCCATCTGCAACCTTATCATAAAAATATATTTGTTTTCTCACTTCTTTTTTGAAGTTTGTGAGTTCCTACCTCTCTTGTTTAAAGTATACTAATTCTAGCTTACTTTCCAAAATATGTTCTCTAGCTTCCTTAAGTTGTTCTTTTAAAAGCTCCAATTCAGACTTTTCTTGAACTTTTTCCTTGCCTTTCCTTGTCTTGATCACCTCTGCCTCTGTTGGAGATAACTCTATTATTTCTTCCCTTATTGGCTATTTCTTCTTTTCCGGTTCCTTATGAAGCTTCCTAGATTTTTCTCCATTTGACAACTATGACCTAGTGAGTGGCTTCCTAGGTTTAAAAACAAAACCTGAGTCTTCTTTGGAAAAGTCTAGTTTCTTAGCTCAAAACTTTAGCACGCTGGAAAAACATAGTATTTAGGCAAGTTTGTAGCATAGTTTTCATAGTATTTTCATAATGCCGTCTTCTGCAACTTTTTTGACTTTTCGCCCTGTGAGAGGGTATTCATTGGGTATAATAAGGTAAACACATGCCTTCATTTTCCCCTGACATGAGATTTTTGCCTCAAAATATTCTACAATGAGTTCGTAGCGAAAATTCAACTTTAAGCCCGGAGCTTACTACGAACTTGCCTAATTTCACCAGATTTTACAATTTTTCTCCTTAACTCAAAAAATATGCTTATAGCCCTGTAAATGACTTGATATGATATTCTAAGAAAAAAAATGGTCAGAAAGGTGTGTCTTACCATATTTTAAGGAGCAATAGGGTCATCTTCCACCACAATCATCTTTAAACCCTTTTTCTTCAACTCTGCTTGCACCATCTCCATTTGTACTTCCAATTCTCTGATTTGGCTTTGTAGCTTCATTCTTTCTGATTGCAACCACCTGTTCCTCATGAAGATATGTTTCATCATCCTGTGCAGAGGCAGTGTCCTGTTCAACATATTCCTTGACCCATCTGCAACCTTATCATAAAAATCTATTTGTTTTCTCACTTCTTTTTTGAAGTTTGTGAGTTCCTACCTCTCTTGTTTAAAGTATACTAATTCTAGCTTAGTTTCCAAAATATGTTCTCTAGCTTCCTTAAGTTGTTCTTTTAAAAGCTCCAATTCAGACTTTTGTTGAACTTTTTCCTTGCCTTTCCTTGTCTTGATCACCTCTACCTCTGTTGGAGATAACTCTATTATTTCCTCCCTTGTTGGCTATTTCTTCTTTTCTGGTTCCTTATGAAGCTTCCTAGATTTTTCTCCATTTGACAACTATGACCTAGTGAGTGGCTTCTTAGGTTTAAAAACAAAACCTGAGTCTTCTTTGGAAAAGTCTAGTTTCTTAGCTTTAAGACTCTTTTTCTTGGTTTTTTACTCCTTTAATCTCTACATGATTTACAATAGGAGATTCCTCAATGTCAATTGTCTGCAAGATATCTTCTAGTTTGCCTTTCCCTTCTGTTTAACTTCTAGTGATCCTTCTGTGGGTTCTTATATCATTTTTGACTTTACTGCTGGTAGGGGTTTGTTTAGGCACCACGGTCTCATGCAATTGATCAATTTCTACCTCCATAGGCTCCACCATAGGCCACACCTCTGTCTGTACTTCCACCTGAGGTTCAACCTCTATTTCAGCCCTACATTCTTTATCTTTCCTTGGAGTATTTGTCTTTGATCTAGGTGTCTTTCTAGGAGTGAGGACATCCACCTCATACCCACTGAAGAACATAAAAGTGGACCAATCCCTGTTTAAATTATTTAACTCCTCCATAACTAATAATTTAATCAAACCATGGTGAAAAATAGAAGTATCACTGATTTCGGGTTTAGCTTGCACCTTGTTAGCCATTTTTCCTAAACTCCTAAATAGAAAAAATGGTAAATCCAAAGGTTGTTTACATGTGAAATGAAGCAACAATCCGAAGTGGTATTGATAGATCTGTGAAATCTACCTTCACAAGTAAAATATTTCTGAATCACCATCAACATTTTTGAAAAATTGTCCTTGAGACAATTCCTGGAGATGCTTGAGCTCATGTCTATGCCTATGTGCTCCTCCTTTATAAATTCATAATAGTTTTGAAGCTTAAACTTTGTTGCTTTAAACCACTCCTCTCCAGAGCTTGGAATCTCGGTTGCCTGTGCAATTGTCTTAGGAGACACGGTAAAATTGAGGATTCCCACCTTTGAACCTGTACCAATGATGTTTATGGAAAAATCTTTAGGCACCTGTGCATGATATCCTTGAAATTTCTGGCATAATTGCATGAAACCTGCATTTTCAAAGGCTTGTGAGAAGATGGGGTCTTCTGCAATTAGCCTCATATCCATGGGCTCATATCTGACCACAGTGCCACCTTTGTTTGGATTTTTATGTGAAGCCATACCTTCAAAAACATCGCTGATCAACTTCTACTTTGACACATGCAGAATTGTTTGAGACATCAAGCACCTTCCTTGACACAAGCAACACCTAGCCTAAGAAAACTACTGGACAAAAACAAGACTCTAGTCTACTGGCAAAATGTTCAAACAAATTACAAGGATGAAGGCAAGGTGCTACTTTTCGAATTAGGGATCGGGCTAAATTAGGGAAGATGAAATGAGTGGGAAAAACGAAATGATGGAAGGCATAATGATTACCACACATGCACATGACATATGATGACACATAATTGAAAAGTACCATGATGACCAAGTGTGCACTGAACATTAAAATTATGACAAGATACTGCTTATCCCACTGTTACCATAAAATACAAAGTTTGTAGCATTTTCAGTTCTTGGGAGGGAAAATTCTCTACGGAACTGTCAGGCACTTCCGTAGTGAAATCAGACTATTTTACACTGAATACACTGCGGAATCTAGAAAAATTTGCCAAGTGTCATAGAATGACCTTTATTACCCATGAAATCCGATTTTTTGAAATTTACTTTGATAAGACCTTTATTGCATGGTCAATGACTATTTAGACCCCTTAAACTATATACAATATTTGAAATTTAATGAATTTTATGACCTTATTTCATCCTAATGACCTAACCTAACTTAACTAAGACAAAACTAGACAAACCTCTTTGTTATCAAGGGTAACACTCTCCATCAGTCTCAATATTAGGTACACATGCACAAGCGAAATGAGATTCACTTTCTAGCATCACATAGACATTAAAATTGTGGCAATCAAACAAAATAATTCTAATGAAAATTTGGACAAAATTTGATCATGTTTTATGTGTTATTAATTTTAATGATAGAAAATTTTAAACACACTCAATAAATCACTCTCCTTATTAGGAGAAAAAGCATTAAGAGTTTGAATCATCACGAGGTCTTCCAAAGACCAAGCTAGTCAACAAACAATCCAGAAAAAGACTTCCCAAGATCAAGCCAACCACCAAACAATATTCCTTCAACAAAAATAAGATATCCATTGAATGTAAATTCTCTAAATTTTGGCTTCATCAACCAGGCCTACAACTTTGGCTTCATCAACCAGGCCTACAACTTTGGCTTCCAAAAACTCGAACTTGTAGTAACCCAAGAATCACAAAAACTCGCATGAGTGGGCCAATAATAGTAGGAGATCATACTTCTTTCATTTGCTGAGATTCTTCTCTTCTTCGCTAGGGTTATTTCTTGTCTTCTAGCCTCCTCACACTACTTTTCTATCACATAAAAAATGCTAAGATGTGTTTCACTAGAGGAGGTTGAAGTCATCTTATTTATAGTCTTCACAAGGGCTAACGTGGGTCTCTCTAGGCCGACTTTATCATGGATGGCTGACTTGGTCATGGGGTCTTTCTAGAATTTTCTAAACATCAAAATAATATTTTATTTCTTGATACAAGAGCCCAATTGGGTATATTGCATCATGAAATAAAATTTGACTCAAGACAAAAACCCTAGACCGTTCAATGGGTGCTTAAGACTTGGGGAACCAAAAACATTGAGCATGAAACCCATGCTTTAAAACTAAATTTTCTTTTACAATACTTTTATTTTTCTTTTGATAAGTACATAAGAGATACATCATTTCATGAGCCAAATACAATTATGAAGACTGATACTAGTTACAACTTTCAATAGGAACTTCACATGTTATAGACCTTCAATGTCTTCTAGGGCGGATTGCTTTTCAACTAAACTCGTCTCTTGTTCTTCTGTACTTCACATTTATTCTCATTCGTACAATTGCTCTAAAATGAATTGAATGTGTGATTTCTCTCAAAGGAGGTCAAATGTATACTTCATATATCCTTCCAAGGGCTCTTTAAGCCCAATGTGAGGCCAACTTCATCTAGCTAGCTGGCCTATTCTTGGGAGCACAGTAAACATTTTTCCAAAATACAAAATTATTTTATTTCTTTGATACAAGTTCCCAAATGGGTCTTTACATAATGACAATGAAATTTTGGCTTGAGTAAATCCTATAGGAATGCAATGGATTCCTGACATATTGACCAAAGACTGAAGCATGAAACTCATGCTTTATAAAATTTTATTTTTACAAATTTATTTCATCTTTTGATCAATATATAATAATTACACCATGACATGAGACAAATGAAAATCATGAAGTCTGAAACTAGTTACATTTCCCAACAGATAGGAGCATGTTGATTCAACTAAGCCATAGGCACAACACCAATTATGTTGCCATTTTGAGTTTCATGGTCAATTAGGGACAATGTTTCATTTGATACGTGATGACAACAAGAGAACTATGGTTCATGACATATGTTGCATGCAGAAATTGTCTAGTCCTCCAAGTGCATGGAAAAAATATCTCCGAGGGCAAGGAAACAATATCTCTTCAAGATGATGCCTCTTCTAGCCTTTCGTGCTCACCAAGGCAACTTGCAACAGCTCCTGCAATTTTGGACCTAAGGAAACCCTAGAAACCCAAGGGTATTCACACTTGTGAACATTAGAAGATAAATTACTAACTTTCAAAATATTGATGTGTCTCTCAATAGGTTGAAGATCCATCTTTATATAGCCTTACAAAGAGGCTCCATTAGCCCTCTCTAGGTGGACTTTTCCTTGGCTAGCCGAATTGGTCTTGGGAGAATTCTAGACATTTCTAATTTCAAAATAATTTTTCTTTCCTTGATACAAATTCCCAAAAGGGTCTTTTACAATATGACAAGGACTCTTGAATCATGACAAACCCTAGGAGCATTCAATGGATTTTTGACCTAATGATAAAGTGACTTAAGCATGAAACCCACGCTTTGAAAAAATAATTTTCTTTCATCTTTTGATAGATATATAAAAATTACATCATGACACGAGTCAAATGACAATTATGAAGATCGAAACTAGATACATTCTTCAACATATCAAAGTATGTGGGTAGTTTTTTGTATTGGAAGATTAAATGCTATAAAATTATGTTGAGTTGTCAAGTTATTGAGGAGTTCATTGGTTAGGATGAATATATTGTCAAGTTCTCGAGTTTTTAAATATTACTTGAATATTTTAAATGCAAAGAAATTCCATGTAACTCACTTGTACCAAAAAAATGTTTATGTGGTTTCATCAAGATGTTTCTCAACATCCCTTATGACACCCACTAACAGTTTCTCTCATTTGATGGAGTGTTATAGGATTTTTAACCAAATAGGTATTTGTCAAGTCTATCTTTGTCGAGTGACGAAAGTTTAGGTAGGATAGAAGAAATTGAACAAACATTTGCTACGTCGTCTAACACAGAAAGATCAACTAGAGGAGAGAAGATTAGAAGAAATTTCCATAGACGCATGGAAATTTTTCTCGCTAAAAGGGGGTCATGTTCTTATGCTAATGAGAGCATATATGACATCGAGGTGCCCTTGAGGTACAAACATCTAGTGAAACAATGGGAACCCAAGGATCTTCCTTAAATAAACATTGATTTTTATGTCAATGAAAGCATTTACAACATTTCCCCATTTTCATTACATGGTTTGGGGATATTTTCTATGGATGACATAAAGGTATGTTACAGAGGATTAACTAAATTTATGGAGTATGTCGGACCCTGTTACAACTACAATGATTTGGTACGACTAGTCCAATATACCAAAAGTATGGGAATATATGGAGTGGCTAAAAATTATATACAACTAAAATACAAGGATGAAAATAGAGACATAAATATGTATATTGATGGAAGGTTAAAAAATAACAAGTAACATTGCAGGGTTTATAAATAGTACACGACTTGTCATCACAAATAAGAAACCCAATTGTATATTCGAGGGATATGAAGGAAATTGAGTATTCATATGTGTCATTAAATCAATAGTTGTAGGGGAATAGTTTCTCATTGATTACAATTTGAATAGAATAAATACAAATATTTCTATTATGGGGGTGTTATGTATTCAATTTTACCCAACTTTTATGCAATGTATATTATATGTTATGATTTCCATTTACTACAATATATTGTTAGACATCTTGTAGGTTAAGGAAACATTTTAATACGTCATGGTTAAAATATTGTGTTAGGTTGATCAAGGTCAAATGGCACCAATCTCACAGTAGGTAAACATCAATTTAGTTGTACGTAGAATAATATAACCACGAGATATATATACAAGTATCATTTTATCCATTATAGAGTAAGTAAAATTCATATTTTTAGGCATCATATAAATAAATGAAAGATTCAATATGCATATAACCAACTTGAACAAATTCATTCCTTCATCCTTTTTAATGTATTGTTTCTATACAATATGGAATATATAATGATCCTGTCATAATGCCTCTTGCAAGAGCCTTCCAAGATGATGAAATTTTTATAAATTTAGAACCTTTTATATTGGCTATGATATAATGTGATATTTCTATATGAATTTAGACATATATCAATAGTATTTTTCTTATTAATATAATGATGATTAATTGTGGATGAATTGCAAATTAAACTTATTTGATAAACAAGATGATAAGGTGAAAGCACCATCCTTAGAGCAGTCTACAAATTATCATGAGGAAGAGGTTACTTATGAAGCACTTTTTATGTGTGTCTATCTAATCCAAATAATAAAGAAGCTTAAAATCAAAGGAAACAAGAAACTTAATTCTTTAGTTCTAATTGAGCCTCAGATAGATGAGATAAAAAGCGAAATTAGAACCTTGGTGCAACAAGTTTGTCGGTATGGGGTGAGCAACTCATTTAATTATCCCATTTATTTGTTTATGATTTAGTTATTTCACCCTTTATAAAAAATACCCTTTATTTTACAAGATATTTTGGTGGAGTATGATATTTATGCTACGACTATAGGGGTCGACGTTGGTAGCAATGCCAATTATCCACTTGTGAGTGAGTCACTAGTCACTGAGACCAGTACACCTGCACAACCACCCACAACGGGATCTGTACCCCTTGAACAACATATTCCAGGTTCTACACATGATTTTGTGGATGAAGAGCATGCTCCAATTTTACAATATGAAGTGAGGAATTCATATATCTTCCTATGTTACTAGCACGGGATCACTACCAATCCTGTGTTACTAGCATAGGATCACTGCCGATCACGTTTTAACTTTTTGGTAGATGATGACAGTTTACCCATGGAAATAGAAAAAATTCTAGGTATTTAAGAAGTTTTTTAATTATTAAGTAAAACCTCAATGAAATTAACGTATAATATGTGATTATTTTAAACTAATGATAATATCATTTTGCAGGAAATGATGTATTTTATAAACATTTATATGACATAGTCTTGGAAATATTTGGGCTGACCATTCACACAAACTGGAAATTCCAAAGTTCCAAGTTAAAAGATGAACTTATTAACAAGATGGTTCGCATGTTTGATGAGGGTACCTTCAACAAATCTAGAGTTACCTCAAAGGCATGCCTACATTTCAAATATTTGTAGGACCAGTATAGGTCTCAATTGGAAAGGGGCAGGTCACATGAGCGCCCTCCATCGATTCCATAGATGGAGTGGAGAGCTCTCATGGCAGATGCACATGAGAAGGCACTTCGAAAAGCACGGAAAACTCCACCCAGACCAGGAAGGTATGAGGCACTTTTAAAAATGTAATTATGATGTTTTATCATCATTGCGACATATAATTAAGTTTTTAATGTTTCAAATATAGACTCCAATATTCTTCCAAAGCCACAATGACTAGAATAGCCAAACATGGTCAACATCATCTTGGCCCGAGTGGTTACTCAAAACTGGTCGCAAAAATTGTAAGTATATAAAAAAATAATTTGCATCCAAATTATAAATTGTTAATAATTTTGATTTAATATCACAAAAGAAGAAAAATTCATGTTCTAATGCGAAATTTCAGGGGTCACAATTCAAAGAGGCTCCCATGGAGGAAGACCTAAAGCTTACTTTCAAGTACGAATATCAAGTCGTGGTTGAACGAAGGACAAATTTGGTGTCTTCACAGTCTTCCACCACCCACCCTAACACCCAGGAAAATAAAAACAATGAATATAATTTATAAATCATGACTTGTACAATCCATTGGTTATTATTTTTTGCCATATTGTAATGTGCTTGATTATAAAAAACAGGAAAGCATTGTAGATACAACACATGATGCTACTCACGGTGGAGTTCCTGATCTTGACACTGATGTTTATTTCGACACTAGACATATTTCATGTGCTGTAAAATAATTGTAGTATGGAATAAATTAAAAATATTCAAATGCAAATGGTTTATTAATTATAAATTTTCTTGTTTCTGCACCAGAGCATGTACAATATTTGGCCAAAGAAGAGGAGGAACATATGGCCACATCTGAAAGTATTCTGCTTCCCTCCACTACTGAAGCAGGTAAAGAAAACTCTACTACTCTTTTAGTTAATAAAAAATTGTAATAATAATAAATATAAATATGAATTTTACATTTCTTTCTTATTGTAGTTGATACTCAACCCCATTTGCAACAACATAGTCATAGGACTAGGTTAGTAGCAGGACATACTACACTAGATACTACAACAACTAAAGGGGGCAAAGTTCAAGACATCCTTGCATACTACATATTAAAAAATAGAAAGAAACCTGATAAAAAATGACTGCACTTGTTTATTTAGAGCCCATTTTTTTTAGTACCACATTTTTGAGTGAGAGGTTGAATGCCTCATGGCATGTGCACATGCAACTTTAAACTATTTTAATAAAAAGTTGTGATTTTTCCTTTGCAAAAAATTAGAATGATTTTGTTTCATATTATGTAAACAATTTTTTGTGATAAATTGTTTGAGATAAATATTTTGTAGATGTACGAATGAGTGAATGAATGATGATACCCTTAAATACATTATATATTTGTGATCTTTCTTCATTGACCTCTAGTTTGAGATTATGATTAAATTATAATGCAAGGAATTGTTTATAGAGGTTCAACCAAAACTCATGTAAACTGAATAAGGGGAAAAATATTGACGACACATTCTAATATTTTGTATCATATAAACTTTGTGGATTTTAATGGTCTGTAAATTGTCATGGATATTCCACTAGAAAGTTAGTCACACAGATCTAATAATAATATATTAAAATTTTGAATTTTTACACTATTACAATTTTATTAAAACTCTAGAATTGTAAATTTAACTGTAATTACAGTAGACATGTGAATGAAAATTATGCAGAAAAGTAGAGAATGCCAAAATAATCTCTCACACACACACACATAAGACAAAAAATATGCTATGGGAAACCCTTTTGGGAGAAAACCCAACTTTAAGGTGAGGCCACTTCGCTCTCATTCTCTATTTGGAAAATAAGACTGCAGGTACAAAGAAGTAATGCTTGTGGCCTATGGGCTGCTACAGTGCAAAAATACTCTTTGGGTGCTCTAACTCCTATCTCTCCTAACTATATTTGCTCATCTGTGGAAAAACATTCTCTCTAAAGAATGGAATTCCTTTTCCTCCTAGTGGGCTGGTTATAACACAACTTGATACCCTACTAGTGGTTAAGTTTGACTACATCAACTCTTAACTAGAGTTGTAGTATAGAATCTTCTTGAGTATTTTACATCACAAACATGTGGCTAACCCTTTTCCATGAATAATGGGGGTTGACGCGACATCCTCCCAAATTATAGGTGTGAAAACAGGAAGGTCAACTTCTGAGTGGCATAAATTTTGCATATAGAGTCTGATTGATGCACTTCTTGCGCCATTGGAAAGATCTGTGTAGAATACATGAGAGGTGTGGTGTTAAAATGATAAAAATTTTCCTCCAAAAAATGCCTTTTGATGCCTCAAAATGATCTCGAAAGGTTTCACACCCTGGTTTTCCAAACTGGGTCTCACTGGTAAAAATGGTCCCTTGAGCTAATTCCTCCACTTTTTCCACTTCGAATGCATCGATATGCATGACAAACAATATAATGATGCAATCTAGATCATTTAAACATCTTCGTATACAAGTCATTTTGAAATATGTACAACCCTTATCACTGCTAGACAAACCAATGAAGCTTTCATAGATTATAACACAAGTTTCCATAAGCTTTATAATTAGTACCATGCATTGAACTTGTTTCTAACGTACCAACATGTTAAATCAGCCACCCATTTTAGTCTTGGGGATGCGATACTTGCCTAGTGAAGGATTTGAGTAACTCCAATCCGAATTTGTAGACTAATGGATTATTATAGTACAATATACATGACCTTTAGGATTTTCCATCCACAATATTGTGTTACAATACTTATAACGTTCTTGTTAATAAAAGAGTTGATGCCTTCCTTTCCTTGAATAATACCTTTCCTCTCTTCTCCCTGAATTGCTCCCTTAGCTATGATACCTTAATCAACCTTCCAAATGAATAGTTAAGGGTTTACTCCTCTAAGTTTTAGTGATTAAATTGTTCATCTTAATTTGACCCTTTCAATTTCATAATGGTCTAACCTCATGTGATAATTAGCTCAATTATCCATTTGAAAATATCATGATCAACGAAAGACAAACTTCTCATTGAAATATACCATTGAATCACTTAGTATTAGTAACCATGCCTCCTTATCTACAACTAAACCCAGTCAATATAATTACCAAAAATATTATAGCCCATTGTCTAGTCACCTCATAATGGTTTTTAGCCAAATGATGCCCAATCCAATTGAGCTAACTTGTTAAATTGGACTTTTTTATTGATCTAAAATGTTTCATCAAATTCAAATACTTAAATGTTTATAGTTAAGGATGGTGGAATAAAATTACAGATTACACTTATTTGATAAACATGGTGATGAGGGGAAGGCACCATCCTCAAAGCAACCCACAAATGTTGTTGAGGAAGTGCTTAATGATCCTGATTGGTTTGATGATGATGAGTTGTACATGTATCTTGACCCAATCGTAACATTCAATAATATTGTGGTTAGAACGAACGAAGAACTTGCTCATTTGATTCACATTAGAAATAAAAGTCTCGATATTAAAGATAGGATCAAATGTTCAACCAACATATTTAGAGATAAAAGGTAATAACCATATTTTAAAGTGATTTTTTTATGTCATAAGTTCAATTATATATATATATATATAATTTTACATTGTCTAATCAAAAAACCATTTTCTTTCTTATATAGGAATTTTTGGCAGAGATCACACCACAAAATACAGACACCATAGGGCAACCAAAAGAGGAGCATAATGAAGCCATTCTAACGATGTCGACTAGTGCACGAGGTAAAGAAAAATTTAATGGAAATGGTCATAGATGAATGACTAAATTAACGCAGTTGAATCCCAAAAATGATATCTAATATAATGCACTGCGGAAACCCCTCATACTTAAAATACTAAGAGTAAAGGGATCTCTTCTTGAATGGTTCATGAGGCACAATAGTTGTTAAGGTTTTGCAAATGGGGTAGCAAGCTAAGTGGGCTTGATTGTGGGGAAAACTCCACAGTTAAGTGCGCTTGAGCCAGAGGAGTTTTGGGATGGGTGACCTCCCGGGAAGTTCTGGTTATCGGGTGCAAGCCCCGGAAGTGATGATTGACGCTATGTAATTCATTTCACTAGTTTCAATCCCACTTCTTCACCCCTGTGAGCATCACCCGATGCAATGAGTGCTAAGTGGACTATTCAAAAATCATGAGAAACTAGTCAGTTACGACTACCTCTCATGGAAATGGTCATAGATGAATGACTAAATTAATGCAGTTGAATCCCAAAAATGATATCTAATATAATGCACTGCGGAAACCCCTCATACTTAAAATACTAAGAGTAAAGGGATCTCTTCTTGAATGGTTCATGAGGCACAATAGTGCTAAGGTTTTGCAAATGGGGTAGCAAGCTAAGTGGGCTTGATTGTGGGGAAAACTCCATAGTTAAGCACACTTGAGCCAGAGGAGTTCTGAGATGGGTGACCTCCCGGGAAGTTCTGGTTACTGGGTGCAAGCCCCGGAAGTGATGATTGACGCTATGTGATTCATTTCACTAGTTTGAATCCCACTTCTTCACCCTTGTGAGCATCACCCGATGCAATGAGTGCTTAGTGGAATATTCAAAAATCATGAGAAACTAGTCAGTTACGACTACCTCTCATGGAAATGGTCATAGATGAATGACTAAATTAACGCAGTTGAATTCCAAAAATGATATCTAATATAATGCACTATGGAAACCCCTCATACTTAAAATACTAAGAGTAAAGGGATCTCTTCTTGAATGGTTCATGAGGCACAATAGTTGCTAAGGTTTTGCAAATGGGGTAGCAAGCTAAGTGGGCTTGATTGTGGGGAAAAATCCACAGTTAAGCGCGCTTGAGCTAGAGTAGTTCTGGGATGGGTGACCTCCCGGGAAGTTCTGTTACCGGGTGCAAGCCCCGGAAGTGATGATTGATGCTATGTGATTCATTTCACTAGTTTCAATCCCACTTCTTCACCCCTGTGAGCATCACCCGATGCAATGAGTGCTAAGTGGACTATTCAAAAATCATGAGAAACTAGTAAGTTACGACTACCTCTCATGGAAATGGTCATAGATAAATGACTAAATTAACACCGTTGAATCCAAAAAATGATATCTAATATAATTCTCTGCGGAAACCCCTCATACTTAAAACTCTAATGCTATTTTTATTAATGAATAATAACAAAAAATATCAATTTAACATTTCTTTTTTGTTATAGCTAATGATCCACTCCTCTTATGAAAACCTCGATAACATCATGAGTACACGACCGGATCATCAGAAATAAAGAAAAAGAAACATAAATGATTTTAATAGTTATATCATTAAAAAAATCATGTACCATATTATGAAAACATAGTTTTGATGATAAAAGATTTTGAGATGAAGCATTTTTTGTCTATGGTAAGTGAATGAATGAATGAATTTATGTTATATTTTAATGAATAACTGCTATATGTCTCTTTACGTGCTCAAAATTTTGACGCCTTGATGCACATGTGTAGAGTATGGTTTTTGGAATTCTTTCAACAAGACTCAAGCTCAGAATGAGGTTATCAATACCATCGATCATGGATCTCTTTTATGCATAAGTTTATTCTCTTTTAAAAGTACTTTTGACTCCATTTGAAAAGGTGACAATGGAAAACCATTTAGGGCTTCCAAAAGAGACTCATGAACATGCCTTTCAACTTGAGACTATGATGACTCAAAACTTGTCTAGAATGAAGGCTCGATAGATGAATTTTGAAGACTTCAGAACTTGTAAAATTACCTCATACTTTTTCTTACTTTGTCAATATGCTTGGAATTTATTGAGCTCATCAAATAACCTTTCGGTCCATCAAGATCAGAGTCCTTAAGCTCTCCATCTTTTTGAGTAAGTCTGAGGTTATGTCACAAAGAGGAGGGCTAGTAGAATGAGCCCAAAATTTCTCTTTCTTGTTTGATAGGTTCGGTATAGGGAGAGAAGGTATTATAGCTATTCAATCATCAAGAAAAGTTATTATACCCCTCTAAAACCCCTTGCTCATTTCTG